>JAGSMS010000016.1:12790000-12794002 GCA_029286595.1 Bhutanitis thaidina
TATTGAATATATAAGTGACGTTGTCAGAATAAGTAGATTCAATATTTTATCATGATTTCTACGCCGATGTCTGTCTGTGTTGTAAACGTAAATATAATTGAACAACTTATTGTACCATGTCGTAGAGATAATTTTTTTTTTATTAATTATAACTATTTCTCAATGTGAAAATTACCCTTTTATAATTTTTAGTGTTCCGTACGGTCCGACCGTCAGTCCTTAAAAGGGTTGTATCCTTTGAACCGTAACGGGTAGCCTCTTGAAATTTTAACACAGAATATGTATCACTGTGGTGGATATAATAAAGAATAATTATAAAACTAACATTGCAACAATATCCGCCAAGAAATTCATCATCATCGTCATTTCAGCCTATCAGAAGTCCACTGCTGAACATAGGCCTCCCCCAAAGATTCTCATCATGGGGGGGTTTGCCTTAGTTGCCACGCCTGGCGAGCGGATTGGCAACCGCAGTTTTTTTTTTGTTCTAATGCAGGAAGATGCTGCCCATCTCCTAATATAATTTTTACCATAAGTCGCCTTTTACGATACCCATGGTCAGACAGGGTTGGCGCTATTCTTTACTTCCGACAGCCACACGGAAAAGAAATTGAAGAGGTCAAATTAAGTATAAATTGTATATGTACACAATATGAGAAACTGAGCAAAGCCCTCAATGAAAAGTCTCAAAATGAATGAATGGCGGGCTCGACCTGCGACGTCATGTTTCTGCGCTCCAGCGCGATGCAACTAGTAGCTCAGTTTACGTTACGGATTCCCGCAACATTGTTCTTCAGCGCAACCTCATTCCACCACCGAGCCCGTTGTATTGGTGATACCTTTGTCCCGCAGTGGGCTTTATACAGGCTGTTCAGGAAAGGCGTTATCTAATTTAGATTCTATTGGAGAATAAAAGGGAACAGAAACTCTTTACCGCTACCAATTTAAAGAGTAATAAGATAGATCGGCACGAGCCGCGCCTCACCGCGGGATTCAAAGAGGAAATAATAATGTGGACATGACATGATTCGCAAAAATTAAGAGTTATGTATTTGTAAATAGAAGTCAGAATATTAAATAAACTCGTAAAATGTATCATTTTTCATTAAATAAAATATTGATAATCTATGGTTTCATTTTATACTGCGTAAAATACTACGTGCACTCATATAAAACATGTAAGTGTTAAAATATAATCATTTGAAGTGCATAACGACCCTTCATAATTAATTAATTATATTGTATTGTGCCTACCTCTTCTATGTAACATTCTTTGTGATTAATGATTATATACACCTATTTTGAATTTCATGTTGTTTTATTTTATAGTAAAAATCATTAATCTTATCGCCGTTACGGACTTACTGTAACGAGAATATATTATTTACGTTCGCCGATTCGAAAGCTGGAATCCCGGGGATTATTATTAACATAATGATTGAGGTCATTGACACCATGTGGCACGGGTCGTGCCGATCTATGGTAATAACGAATGTTGCGCGCGGCTTTGTTCAAAATTTCATTATTAATTAATTCCAAAAACAACGCATTCATTAACAAAGCTCTCTCGATTTTACTAATTCGTTCCATCATTTTATAATTAGGAGATTAATAATTCGTAGTTTCATTACTTATTCACATTGTCGGTGTGTAATATTAATTATTAACATGTCATAGTTATACTTCCCACGGCGTTGTTCTCTTGTGTTCTTTAACAACAGTGGGGAACCACAGCTGGACAGGGAAACGAGCAATCGGCCCACCTGATCACCTGATGATGGTAGGTAATTATTGACCCCCAAATACATCTGCATCGCCTGAGTAGCTAATGATGGGATGCGGGTTTAAGTATATTCAGGGAGGGGGAGGTGCCCACCGCAGGGCAAAGGCCTGCATCTCAAATATCTGAGAGGGTTCTGGAGCCGCAAAGGGCCCGCAACGCTGCTCCAGTGCGTGTTGCCGGGCATCACATATCCTCGAAATAATATTTTTTATTATTTCTCAGACATGCCGGTTTCCTTACAATGTTTTCCTTTACCACCGAGTACGTGGTTTGATGTTAATGTTAATAGCACTTACAATCACCGAACGAAACGCAGAAGCAAAATATGCCTTTACTTTATCAGATTGTGGTGAAAAAGGAGCTAACATTCCACCTGATGCTGAGTGGCTTCTGCAGCCCTGCAGACACATGCTATTTGCATTTCAGTCGAAGAATGTTACAGATGCGTTGTCAGCCCTGGGTTCAGAGAATGGCATGCTCTCTACACCTTTCAAAACTGACCGCCACAGTGGTTAGACTGCTGACGCTGCGCTAGGAATGGGTGTGTTGATGGTAACAGCTCCCATTTCGGCGAAGGTGTCTAGAACCTAGAAAAATCTTTAATCTAGTATATTAAGAATATGTATTTTGTTCTTCGGTTATTTCTTCTGTTAATGGTGTAATGTAGAATGCAAAATCCAATATACATTACCCGATTACGATTCTTAACAAGACTATGGAAGCAAGCTTTAAGAAGATCGTGTCAAAACGTACTTTATTGAAAGAAAGATAGAAACTTTATTCATAACATCACAATTACATTGTTACTAATATAATTATAAAAAAAAAAAAAGAATACTGGCAATGCTATTTATTAAGTAACATTACTAATATTCCTGTTAACCCTCCGACTAAGCATTCAGGCTTGTATCTGAAATGGAGCGGTTCACGACAACAGTCGAATGTATTTTGTTCTTCGGTTATTGCTTCTGTTAATTATAATTCTGTTAATGGTGTAATGTGGAATGCAAAATCCAATATACATTACCCGATTACGATTCTTAACATGAGTATGGAAGCAAGCTTTAAGAAGATCGTGTCAAAACGTACTTTATTGAAAGAAAGATAGAAACTTTATTCATAACATCACAATTACATTGTTACTAATATAATTATAAAAAAAAAAAAGAATACTGGCAATGCTATTTATTAAGTAACATTACTAATATTCCTGTTAACCCTCCGACTAAGCATTCAGGCTTGTATCTGAAATGGAGCGGTTCGACAACAGTCGAATGTATTTTGTTCTTCGGTTATTTCTTCTGTTAATGGTGTAATGTGGAATGCAAAATCAATATACATTACCCGATTACGATTCTTAACAAGACTATGGAAGCAAGCTTTAAGAAGATCGTGTCAAAACGTACTTTATTGAAAGAAAGATAGAAACTTTATTCATAACATCACAATTACATTGTTACTAATATAATTATAAAAAAAAAAAAAGAATACTGGCAATGCTATTTATTAAGTAACATTACTAATATTCCTGTTAACCCTCCGACTAAGCATTCAGGCTTGTATCTGAAATGGAGCGGTTCACGACAACAGTCGAATGTATTTTGTTCTTCGGTTATTGCTTCTGTTAATTATAATTCTGTTAATGGTGTAATGTGGAATGCAAAATCCAATATACATTACCCGATTACGATTCTTAACATGAGTATGGAAGCAAGCTTTAAGAAGATCGTGTCAAAACGTACTTTATTGAAAGAAAGATAGAAACTTTATTCATAACATCACAATTACATTGTTACTAATATAATTATAAAAAAAAAAAAGAATACTGGCAATGCTATTTATTAAGTAACATTACTAATATTCCTGTTAACCCTCCGACTAAGCATTCAGGCTTGTATCTGAAATGGAGCGGTTCACGACAACAGTCGAATGTATTTTGTTCTTCGGTTATTGCTTCTGTTAATGGTGTAATGTGGAATGCAAAATCCAATATACATTACCCGATTACGATTCTTAACATGAGTATGGAAGCAAGCTTTAAGAAGATCGTGTCAAAACGTACTTTATTGAAAGAAAGATAGAAACTTTATTCATAACATCACAATTACATTGTTACTAATATAATTATAAAAAAAAAAAAGAATACTGGCAATGCTATTTATTAAGTAACATTACTAATATTCCTGTTAACCCTCCGACTAAGCATTCAGGCTTGTATC